>JAZKJV010011404.1:0-40941 GCA_037367405.1 Ottelia alismoides
TGTCAGTATCCGTACTTTTTGGCTCAAGAGAAAGAAAGCAAAATGCTTCGTCACGTTGTTCTGTTTAAAGTTCAAGAGACTAGCTCCAAAGAAGAGGTCTCAAAGGTCGTAGATGCTTTCCGCTCGTTAAAGGGCTCGATACCCGAAGTAGCGGACTTTGAATACGGTACTGATAACAGCCCTGAGGGATTGGCAAACGGCTTCACACACTGCTTTCTGTTGACCTTTAAAAGCGAGGCGGACCGTGATGCTTACCTGCCCCATCCTAAGCACAAAGAATTCATCGATATCGTAAAGCCTCACTTGGACAAAGCCCAAGTCATTGACTACTGGGCAACCAAATAACGGCTTTGCTTGAAAACCGCGCGAGCGAACTTTGTTTCAAAGATCACTAATGGAGCAATACTCTATTTACGGAAATGACGTCTGGCATTTCCTGCGATTTGCTCCATCGTTTCGCCTAGGATTAACAAGCGTTGCTCCATGCGAACATAAGCTACTCGACCAATCGCGTTCGCGCGGTTGGTTGCGGAGAAGGGCTTCGGTTTTGGAAAGTGATGGCTTGATCAAGCGGTGATCGATTCCAGTTTTTTCTTTTCGATGAGTTTATCCAACTCCGATTCGCAATACTCCGAGAATTTCGTCGTAGGGATAAGCTCCGAGCGATTCCTCACCTTTCTTCAAGTTCACCTTGTTCGGACCGCACCACAGTCCCAGGTCGGCATCGTCAGTCTCTCCCGACCCATTAACTCTGCATCCCATGACAGCGATCGTGATCGCGTAGTCCTTTGCGTAGGTTGTCATCTCTTTGACGTCTTGGGCAAGCTCTACAAATGCTTCGTTCTCAACACGCGAGCAACTTGGGCAGGAGATGATGTTCAGTTTGGACGGATCCAAAGCTACCACAGATCTAAGACGCCCGTTTCGAATGTCATCGATGATCTGATTGCCCGCCTCAATCTCCATCGCTTTCTTTGAGTTGGGTACGGTCAGGCTTACTCGAATCGTGTCACCAATGCCTCGACCAATGAGTTGTTCAAAGGCGATTCGTGTTTTGATGATTCCATCGGGTGTAAACCGGCTTCGGTTACACCGAGATGTAACGGAATATCTGGTCGTTGCTCCGCAAAGCGGCGATTGACTTCCACTACTTTGCTGGGATCACTATCCTTTAGCGAAACGACGAAACGAGTAAAACCAATCGACTCTAAAAGTTCGCAATGCTCGAATGCGGAGGCAAGCATGGGACCCAAGGAGTCTTTCTCATCGAACTTCTCTTTCTGTGCAGGGTCCACACTCCCGCAGTTAACACCCACGCGGAGTGCACAATCATTAGCTGCAGCGGTCTCAGCAATGTATTTGACTTTGTCCTGCACGGACGATTTCGCTCGTGATGATACAAATGACCTGGGTTGTATCGAACTTTATCGACGTGTGGTGCGACCCTTTTCCACCAGTCTATAGTTCTCCTGCAAATCGACTGACAGGTTGGCTTCGGTTCTCGCTCTGATTTCAGCAAGCGCGGCAGCATCTTTGTCGCTGTCGACAGCAATGCGGACAACGTGAGCACCAGCGCGGTGCAAGTCATTGACGAGAGCAACCGTCGCATCGACGTCGGTCGTGTGGGTTGCCCGTCATACTTTGGACAGCGATAGGATGGGCGGAACCGATAAAAATGTTGCCGACTTTGACCGATCGAGTGGGGTTTCGTTTAATTTCCATTTGTTCTCTTCTCAACTGGGATTCTGCGACCGCCTCTAACTATACCGAGTTGGCAATTTCCTCAAACCGCTTTGCCTTTTCTTCTGCGGCGCTGCCGCGGAAATAGTTGGGCAACAATGAGATTGGATCGATTTGCGAGCCCTCGGCCCACTTCTGAAGCCCTATTTGGCCACGAATTTTGCGTGCGGCTCAAGCGATTGACCATCCCAGCAGGAAACCCTTGGAAAACCATTGCTTTAGGTCTCCGTCAACGAGTTCCCGATCGACAAATCGTTTGACTCTTTCGACTCCGGGCCCAACCATAATGTGAGTATTGGGATTGGATTCTGTGTTGCGACAATACTCAAAAAAATCCGCTAAGTCGATCAATCGGCTTTCTGAACATTCACCAACTTGGTTTTTTGACTTTACGAATATCTGTCCCCGGTAAGCATCAAGAATCGCATGCGCATAAACGGCAGAAAAGGGCTCTTGGGTAAACCTGGGGTCGTAGGTCAATTGTAGCTGTATAAACATCTAGTGTATCGATGGCCAGTACGGGGATCTCCATTGCATACGCAATCGATTTGGCCGTGGCAATCCCCACACGCAGGCCTGTAAACGAACCCGGTCCATTCACCAGGGCGATGCAACCAACATCCGACAATGCGATGCTGGTCTTTCGAGTTAACTCCAGGATGCCTTGAGCAAGTGATTGCGCCGAACCGATGTCGCGAGGTAAATCGATCGATTGAATAGAGTTTAACGATTCGTTATCTCGCCTCGCCAAAGCGACAGAACCGAACTTCCACTGGTCTCGATAGCAAGTATGTGTTTCATGCAATCGATTCCTAGCGGTCTTTTGTAAGCATTTCCGCAAAGGTCCGAACTAATGTTCCGGTCCCGCCAGCGTCGCACCAAGCTTTCGCAGAATCTAAAAATGCTGGCCCGGCGATATCCAAATGGGTCCAAGGAGTTTGGCCAACAAACTCTTGCAGGAACTTGGCCGCAGTGATGGCACCTCCCCATCTTCCTTCACCGACATTTTGATGTCTGCAACCTTGCCTACAATTTGTTCAGAAAAGAAATCGTACATGGGTAAAGGCCAAATGTATTCGCCGAATTCATTGGCCGCGTTTGTGATCTCCGATTGCCATTCTGGATGATTCGTCATGGATCCGGAGATGTCATTGCCCAATGCGACTACGCATGCGCCGGTTCAAGGTCGCAAAGTCAACAAATCTTGCTCGGGTGAGAATCGAGTGCGACATTCAAACAATCTGCCAGCACCAACCGTCCCTCAGCATCTGTGTTGTGGATTTCGATGGTCTTGCCGCTTCTGGCGGTCAATACATCCCCAAGCTTGAATGCATTGCCTGATACCATGTTTTCAACTAAGCCAACGACACCTACCAAATTGCACTTTGCGTTGAGTGCTGCTGCCGCCTGCACGATTCCTAGAACGGTGGCTGCTCCTGCCATATCGCACTTCATGGTTAGCATGCTCTCGGATGGTTTTAGGGAATAGCCACCGCTGTCAAAGGTTACTCCTTTACCGACCAACGCCACAGGGGGGACAGTGGCGTCATCGCCTCGGATATCGCATGATCGCTAACCGTGGCTCGCACGAAGAACCACGAGCTACACCTAAGAGGGCGCCGCATCGTTCCGCTTCCAGCTTTGATTTATCCCAAATCTCAACGTCAAACTTGTATTGCTGGCCAGACCGGAATACCTCTTCAACGAAAGACTCTGGATACATGTAGTTGGCTGGCATGTTGACTAGCTTTCCGCGTCAAATTGATCGACTCACCGATCACAGCCCCCTTGAGCAAATTCTTTCGTTGATGTTAACCCACTCGCAGTATTCCGGCTGCACCAACGACTTTTTCTTGCCGAAACAAATCTTGTCCGACACACGCGATCATGGCTCCGCAAATGGCGGCTCCGCTCGGAAATTGGCTCACCTTGGAATCCAGCGAAACGAACACGTTCCCGATACTTCGTCGCGATCTTCTTCATAGCCACGCCGGCAGCTCGGGTTGCCACGATAGGAGAGAGGTTCGGTTGCTCGCCAACCTCCAACCAGCACCAGCTGCGATGCCGCGACTCCCAGGACCGAATACAACGTGGTCGTTTGATTCGGTTTAGTCGAAAGTTCCCCTGAATCGATAAGCTTGGTGAGCAAGCCACCCGAGGCATGATCTAGTTCCAAAACGACAGGCGAGGTTCTCCATTGGTCCGATTATTGCACAGACGAGTACATCGCAGGGACTCTGAAGCCATTGCTGTGGAGCGGCAATACATCTCATAGAAGGATAAGTCTGTTGGTGGATTTAAGGTGATGGGGGATTTTCAGAGAAATCCCACGTGGGGTCGAAAACCGATTCTCGTATCAAACGGCAACAGATTCTAACCATTCGTGCGGTATGGACTAGGAGCAGGCTCTGTTACGATTTTATCAATGTCTCAGATTGATTATGAGTTGACTGGGAAATACTCTCCAATCGATACAAACGGACAAGGATTATTTTTGATAGATCGGCAAGAAATGATGATTGACGGACAAACTCAGAAATGCCAGAGATGTGCTATAAACCTCGCCGATGCTTTGCTCTTCACCGGCTGGCTCGTCCAGGAACCACTTTTTTGTTGCCCGTCCAAAAGCAACGCACGTACCTGATCCTGAGCCACACGGGCTGCGTCACCACCCCTTTGGTGCATGGCTTGAGAGTAATAGTACAATCCATACATCAGATAGCGATCCTCTCGTTTCGGAGGATGCTCTAAAAGCCACTCCGTCGCTCCCTGTACAATCTCCGAATCGTAATCTCCGCAGACCTGCATCGCCAATAAGCCCGCAGAGGTCATAGTAAAGGTCGGGTTTCTTTGATTCGGCTCATAGGAAAATCCATTTTTGCGTTCCAAAGGCTTCTTGTCTAAACCGAGCGGAGAGGTAAATGATCGCCGCAAATAAGTCACGGCTTCATCAATTGTCTCTGCAGGCACATCCAACCCGTCGTCTTCGCACTTCGCAAGGCCATTAATTGCCAGACAGATACCGAAAGGTCGCTATCCTCAGAGATCGGTGTATATCGCCAGCCACCTTTTGCAGAAGCATTCTTACGCACCTTCTGACTTTTGACGATGAGATCAATTCCTTTTTGACATCGATCGTGAATAAGCTGGTCCATTTCTTCATTTTCGCCCATGCCTAACATTTCTGTAAGCATTAATGTAACGATCCCGTGCCCATACATCTTGAACCGTCGTTTGCACCGAAGTATCCGCTCGAATCTTGACGTTCGGGTGCCAAGATAAATTCCATCGCATCTTTCATGGCGACCGATTGCTTCGATTTATCGGTGACTTGATGGCCTACTGATGCCATCGCCATGACGGCCAATGAAGTCATAGCACTGGCATTGCCGCGATCCACAATGGAGCCATCCGGCTTCTGTTGCGAAAGCAGATAGTCGATGCCGCGTTCGATGGCTGCATTGGTGTTTTCGTCTTGCAATGCGACGGCAGGGGCGATTGGCCCAATGGAGGAAACATGCAAATACTATTGCAATAATCATTCGGCAGTGGGAATGAGGAGTCGAGACAACAGAATGGAAAATCATCGACGACGTCTCGCTTTATGCATCAGATTAATCGGGTAAAGACGCCATCGTTTTCTTCGGCGATGGTCTCCAGGGCTTTGTAACCGATTGCACTGTGCAATAGGTATGTGTGAATGGGGACCGTTACTTCGTACTCTTCATCATTAACCATTTTGCGATTCATAACGCGAAGCCTTGTAATGGAGTCATCTGCGATTTCTCCATCGGACAACAGCATGATTGCATCCGGCTTTAGGGAAAGTGCCATCATCAAACTGGATGCAGGCAACGTTTGGGCCACCCAGTCTGATGCCGTTTAACCAATTCTGAAGTGTCTTAACCGATTTGCTTGTGGGACCAAGAAAGGAACCTTTGGGTGGCGCTTCTCCAAACATGGGGTGGGACTCGGAATCAAAATCCGATCACAAAAAATCGCTGGTCTGGCGATAGAGTTTTGATACACCGAATGAGTTCCTCTTTGAGCGATTCCCAACGCTCGCCACTCATCGAACTCGACGAATCAATGACAAACACGAACCGATTTTCCTACCAGTTCCGTCCCATAAAACTTGGCTGCGCGCCCAACGCCCTCCCCTAATACATCACTCTCAACATTGTTTACCGAGGTTAGGGCCGAACGAAGGCCTGGGAGAGTGATTCCTCAGAGTCGGAATTCGAGTTCGCATCGAGAGAGACATTAAAACTGGCCATCATAGCCTGCATCGACATCTCGGTGACTGGCTTCTCAGGCAGATTCGATTCCGCTTCCAATGATGCGGAGGAAAAAGGATTCATTTGAAAGGGATACAGATTCGGAGGAGTTGTCCACCGAGAGTAGAATAGAGCCCCTTGCTGCCCTGTTCCGCCCGAGCGAATAGACACAAGCCAAGATCAAACAGAATGACAAATGGATCGCGAAACTAGTCAGGAACGGAATCCATTTCGTGACTAGTCGCGATGGATCTCGCCTTTCGTCGTTGTGTGTCACCATATCAAGTCAATCCGTGCAACCAATAATCCAAGGGATCCTCACTTTGAGGCCTCCGATCCATCGCAAGGGGCGAGTGACCGCGCTTGGTCAGGCACTTATTCCTAGGGTTAATGCTGGTCTAACTTCAACCGTGACGCAAAAGAATCTTCTAGAATGGAGGCCTATCAAAGTTTGGTCTTCGTCGAATCTTTGGATGGACGCGGAAAAAGCGATAAGTTCCCAAGTTCTCCTTGGCAATCTTCTGCATTTCTTTGGCGTATTCTCTCCTCAAAAAGTGAATGACGTGAACCGGTACCTTTGGAACATTGTCCGAAATGATGTCGCTGGATCGGTTGACTCGTTCCCAAGACTGAGGAACATCAGCTCTCGTGGCTCCATCAAAGAGCATAAAGATCGCATCAGGATCCATTTCGATTGCGACCTCGAGCGCGTCGCTGGGCGGCCAGCCTTCTTTTGGGACCGAGGTAGTTTGCAGCCATGCGATCGCCTTTTGGACATTTTCTGGCGTTGCGTAGACGGGTGCCGTTAGTTCGTCCTCTCCCGGAAATGAAAGTCGTTGCATTCTTTGCCAAACATGATCATGAAGAACCGTTGTTTAGGTTTCATGCTCCATCAAGGAGCGAATCATCTCGTTTCTGGCATTATCGAACGCATTGTCGCGACGCATGCTCGGTGAATTGTCGACGAGATAGATAAGGTGTTACAGTTGCTTGTAAGCCCGAAAAACGCAGCTCCCTGCATCGATTTGCTTTGAGCCATGCCCGACATGCACTCTTCATCTGGTCGGCTAAACTGGAGCTGATTCGCCACCGACCAAGCCCTCGACGTTTACTGCTACATCGACCGATGGCAGGCTAACCTCGGTGGACACGCTACTCATGTCGGAGCCTCTGTTTGAGACGGCGATACGGCTTCCTCAAGAGTCTCGGATTCACTCTCTAAGGGAGTCTCCCGTTAGTGCGACGTCAGACTCTAATGGAGCGGAAAACGATAGCGACCTTTTCCGGCGGGTCTGCTTGCTTGATCACAATAAAGGCCAGAATCAATACGATGGCCCCATGCACGATCACGCTGCCAAGAAAGTCCAATTGAGCAAAATGCTTTTGGGAGACTTGGATTTGTCAGCAGAAGATTCCATTCTGAACGTGGGTAAGCTCGTCGCTCTCGCTTCCAGCTGCAGTCGCCATTTCATTCCAAAACAATGATTGGTCGGATTCGGTGCATCGGATGGTTTGGGTGAATTTGAGTTTTCGATCGATGCGGTCGGCGTCGTCGCTGCAATCGTTTTTTTTCGCATCATTCGGTTTTGACCCCATTGCTGCTTAGGTGTCGATGCCAGAGCAGCAACCTCGGTAGATGGCCCAACAACGCTCGTTGACGCATCTAAGGCTGTGGGCTCATCAAGGCCTGACGGTTCAAAGGTTGGTTTAGAAGCGAAAGAGGATTGGGGGATCGCGGGCTGAAACGGGAAAAATGTTCGATGCACATGTATTGATTGCGTTGGGCGACGGCACTGCAAAGACGTCTGTGTTTCCCTCGATTAGATACCGTTTTTTTCTAGCCACTGATCCAACTCGGCCAATTGACCTTGTGCTGCATTTTGGATCCGCTAACTCTAAACTAGCTGCGGCAGCGTGATACAACGCCGCTTGCTCTCGATACTTCAAACGCGACCAGGGCCTTTTGCGCTCGATCCAAACGTGAGCTAGGCTCTGACGAAGGACTTTGTGGATTCATGTTTATCGACGCGCCCGGTAGGATTATTAGATTCACTAAAGTCCTGATTTTCCGCCGAATGATTGGCTCGTCAAGCAAGAAGTCGATTAAGTTTCCAAAGATCAACGCTTTGAATTCCGTTTTGCCCATGGTCGTGGACGGACCACTCGTTTTCTGCGGCTCAACGTTCCTAAGGCTTAAACGTCCCTGCGGCATAAGCTGATTGTCGTTCGACTTATGGCGCTCAAGCTTGTTGCGACTCAGTTAGCTGGACGAAATCGATTCTTCGACTTCAAGCAGATTGGCGATACCCTCGGATTCCCTCGATGTTGCGAAGGGACTCTTGGATCATTTGCTTTTGATAGAAACTGTCCACTTTTCCTCGCAAGATTACCTTGCCAGGTGCACTTTCCAGGAAAATGCGAGAGCGAATGGAATGTGGATTTTGTTGAATTGCTCGATCGATACGATGAAGAAGTGGACCAGATGCCATCTCGAGAACTCCAAGTTACAAAACAGCGTTCCAGGACATGAGTAAGGCCTGGAAGGGGAGAGAAACTCACGAATCTTTACCCCTATTTCAAGCGATCGATTGCAATCCCTCCTCAAAATCGTTGGTATAATCAAAGCCCCTGTCCGTCAAACGCGTTTGTAACGAATGGACACAAGTTACCTTCCTTTCCGCTTGCCTTTGGTATGAGTCACCTGATGAAACGAATTCTTGATATCAACTCGCCCGTTGTTGCTGCCATTCCATCTCCTAAACGTGCGTTGGCCCATTTTGCTCAGCTTGGTTTGCATTGCTTCGCCGACACTCTCTGAACCCACCTGTGCGGAATCATCGGCGTCCGAGAGTCCATGCCGAAAAGGGACCAGTCTGTTTGACGGTAAATCGCTAGCAGGATGGAAGGGCCTAGCCGAAAACTGGAGCGTCCAGGATGGCGCCCATTACCGGTGTTAACACGGAAGAGAATCCCGTCAAAAACAAATATCGTTTTGGTCTATGAAAAGTCCTTCTCCCCGATTTTGAACTCGTTCTCAAGTTCCGAATAGAGGGAGGAAACTCTGGGTATTCAGTATCGCAGTAACTTATCGATGCACGAAAGTTTATCGTCGGTGGCTATCAGCGATATCGACGCCAGCGGTCGTTACATGGGTATCAATTACGGAGAACGTGGCCGTGGTATTTTAGCTGAACGAGGCGAAGTCATCGCAATCGACGATAAAGGGGCAAAATCTAAAGTTGAGTCTTGCGGCAACCCAGGACGAACTTAAGGCTAAGATCAAGATGGATGACTGAAACCGAATACAGAGTCGTCGCCAAGGGATCGGTTGTTCAGCACTATATCAACGGCGCTTTGATGGTCCGAGGTTCGGGATTCGGGAATCGGCTAAACGTGCTTCCGAAGGGATTATCGCATTCCAGGTTCATGCTGGACCGCCGATGAAGGTTCAGTTCAAAGACATCGTCATTCATCAATAATTCAACCCTTGGTCGGCCAGCTCGAACCGCTCGGCCCAAGGAACGACCTGGCGGGGCTTGCGATGACGACCTGGCGGGCTCGTGCAACAAGGGGATCGAGATAGCGACTTTATGGTCTCGATCGGATTTCGTTTTGACATATCTCGACGTTTAAAACGGCCAGCGTTTCGGTATTGAACCGAGCCGCTGGCTGTTTTCGCAAAAAGCTTGAAAAGAGATCTCAGTTGTCCTTGTGTGTGCAGAAAGCTGCTACACTATGCCGCAGTTGAGTTCTTAGCTGGGCTTGTCGAATTGTTACCGGAACGATTGCCGAGAATCCCGCGTTAATCAGTGTCACTGCAATAAATGACCAATTTTGTAGCGTAATTGAGGCGGCGTGTGTCCTTTCGAATTCTTTGCGCAGACGAATGTGTAACGATCCAAACTGGAGTCGATCGGGTTGCTCGCGATTGTCAGTGTCCCATTGATAAATTCGTGTCCACTATCGAGGAACTGCAAGCGCGATTCAACAAGAGCACTTCGACGTTTTGATCACCGACCTGCGGCTCGGTTCCGTGAACATGATTGAATTCGTAGCCGATACGAAAACTAATTTGCCAGACCTGAAGGCAATTCTGTACACCTCGATTCCGAACGTATCTCTCGTCGCCCAAGCGTTCGCGTATCAATTCCACGACGTTGTCTTTAAATCAGGACCCGTAGAAAAACTGACTCGTTGTTTGCAAGCCTTGGGGGCAGGAAAGCCTCCTGAGGGGTCTCCACTCTTAAAGGTGAAATCATTTCTGGAATTAAAACTGCCCGAGGTCTTTGCATCCGTTTTCCGCTCCATTGACTAAGAGGGAGCAGCAGGTTTTGATCCATCTATCACTGGGGCTCAGTAACAAAGAGATTGCGTTGGCGATCGGAATTAGCATTGAGACCGTTAAGGAGCATGTACAGAATATCCTCCGCAAACTATCGCTCAAAGATCGGACTGCCGCTGCCGTATGGGCATTGCGTGCTGGAGTCCCAGAACTCGATTTTTCATGTTTAGCATCCAAGCTCGTTCAGCTCGCGAACAGGTTGTCTAAGCCTCTCCAAAATTGGTTATCGTTGGCAAAGCTCATTGTCGTAACAACTCGAGTTGGAGAGCTTCATGTATCCGAACAATCTAGTGCCACAACTTGGAGATAACCTCTATAGGAGAATCCCCGAAATCCCAGGCTCAAAGCGCGAGCGAGGGAAGATTCTTCCTGCAAAAATCGGTGGCTTGTGCGTCGGATGATGAACAACATCATCTCCAAGTTGCCAAACTAGCTTGCAAGTGAGTGATTGGCAAACGAGTTAGCGTTGAGGGTTGAGCAGGCCAGATCGACAATGTGTTGATGATGGGTAAAGAACAATACCTGCGTTTTCTGAGACAATTCGGCTAGAACCTCCAAGGTTGCTGCACAGCGTTGATCGTCAAAGGTAATCAATATGTCATCTACGATAAACGGACCGGCTCATGTCGCTTGAGCCACTCCTCAAGTCCAGCAATTCTTAACGAGAGATAAAGCTGATCCGCAGTTCCCTCGCTCAATCCCGCCAGGGGTAACCGTTCGCCCGAAGATCTTTCCGCAACCAAAAGCGGACCTTCGTCATCAAAATCCGTTTGCAATCCTCGAAAGCTGCCGCATGTCAGTTTGCTGAACAGCTCACTCGCCCTCCGATAAAACGGGCGCTTGATTTTTCTTGCGATGCGACTCCATCGCGGCGTTTAGTAAAACGGATGCCAAACGTAGTACCGACAACTGCTTGCTCTGATCTGCAATCTCGGCTGCACACTTTCGCACTGTGCATTCTTTTCCGCAGCCACGCCGCTGCCATTCCAGTTTGCAAACTTAGCGTTGCTTTCTCGAATATCGCCCAGTACGCGGTCTCTTCTTTCTAGTAGAGCTTTCTCTTCCATCGATAAATAGTTGCAATTGATGGTAGTTGATCAACCCTTTCACGTTCAGCTCGAACCTCGTCCAAGAATTGTTCTAATTCCAGCCACCACAAAATTGTGTTAACTGCTCTTGGCAATCCAAGATTCTAGCTCGCCAAGTTCGTTTCAAGTCTGATTTTTGCCCAACTTCCAATAGATTGGCCACATTGTCACAGCGAGCTTGTTGGCAATAAAGGCTTAGCTTCGTATCGAGTTGGCTCAGGCGTTCTTTGTCTCGAAGCAAGGATGCTGATTTCGTTTCCACCTCAGCCTGCTTTTCCAAAAGCCGGTTTTGATCTGATTCGTTTTTGATTCTCAAGCTGTCGAGCATCGAAACCATTTCATCGACCGATCGATCCGCCAATTCAGGGGCTAAACGGTTGACGATCGACATGAGTTCCGACTCGAAGTTCTTTATGTCGATCGTCATTTTGTCGATTCGATTATTCAATTCCTTGGCTCGGCTGTGTTCGACAAAAGCTGTGTAGATTGCCCAAAACACTCTCGGCCTGCGCTGGCGTTGCGCTTTCATCCAGGTTGAGCCGTTTCATGGGATGAGCCCACGCTTGCGCCAGGTCTATAAGGGCGTTTTCGCATTGCATGAGATGCTCTGCAGCTAATCTCTGCTCCATCAACAAGTTATCACGGGTGGTGATTTTCATGGCCCGTTGACTTTGTTCGTTTTGAAGCTCGCTTAGTCGTCGCTTGGCGATTTTTAGTATGTTGCCTTAAAGACTTGCGCTGAATCGAGCAGCTTTGCATTCTGTGTCAATGATACATCGCGCGATTTGCTGAGTCGTTTCCAGTACCATTCGAAGTCTATCGACATGATTGTTGATTCGTTCCTTCAAGAGTTCGGACTCAAGTCGTTTGGTACGCAGTTGCTGGGCCACTCCTCGCGCTTGTTCGGCGCGCGCACGCCAATCAAGCATCTCTGATGTTGATTTCGCAACTATGCCAAGCGGTTGCCACAATTTTTGCCAAGCTTGATTCTGAGACTCAAGCTCGATCCGGTTATCGTCGAGATGACGGGTTTGCGTTTCAATGATTCGCCGCTTGCGTGCGACGGAGGTTTGAAACGCAACCTTTTTGGCTACAACGTCTGCATTTTCTCTAAGCCCATCGGCTACATCGTCCGATTTTTTTACAGACTCCTCATAGGCGAATTGGAGCGAGTCAGAATTTCCATCCGCCCAGCCGAGTTGCTATAACCATCGGGATCATTGTAAAGCGATTTGTCTCCGTGAATCCAATCCTTTACGATGTTCTGCCAAAGACTCTGACGCTGTAGTCGGCTCTCGTGAAGTTCCTCAAAGGTTTGGACCTCCCGGTCTCTTTCTAGCTGGGACAACGCCCAGAGTTCTTCATCCAGAGATTCCTGATGCTGCCGAATCTGCTCTTGAATCAGAGATCCCTTCTGTTCGAGATCATGTATTCGCTTTTGAAACTCCGCAATCACGGCCTGTGAAGGTAATGCGAGAGTCTCAAACTCCTGAACCGTGCCACTCCACGGATCTAGTTGACGTAGTTGGGTCATGACCTCAGATTCTAGAGTGCTAATCTCAGCCTGGAGCGAAAGTAATCTCGTGCCGAGGTCTCCGTCACGTTGAGCATTATCGATCTCGTTTTCGAGTGGCAGTGCATCAATGATCGTATCGGTCGAGCGATTGCATCCTGCAAACTCGTCAGCTCGGTGTTGATGCGAGAACAGTTTTGTCTGGCATTCAGTTCATTCTGCATCTAGTTTTGCCTTTTCTCTTCCCAGCTCCAAGACTCTAACTCGTTCACTATCGGACAAGAAGATTTCATCTAGATTGACGAGCGTTGAAGCATACCCCAAACGTTGCAGGATCTCGGAGCATTGCTTTGGGAAGTATCACGTTCGGATGTACGTTTTGGAATGTCCTCTCTCGATTTCAGGATGATGCCATGTTTCGCTCTAAGTCCTGAGATCGTTATTTTGGCCGAGAGGATATCATCGGAAATGGAAATGGCCTTGATTTCGGATTCTAACTGTTGCAATCTATCTTCGTTCTGTTTGCAGGCCAGCAACTGCAGATTGCGATTGGTTTGTAACTCTTGAACTTGAGTCACAAAATCGTCTGGTAGGTCTGGAGCCTCTGACACCTTTGTCGAACTCTTGTTGAGCAGCCATCAATTTCACCGAGATCGGTATGGCAGACATGATGCGTTGCATTCGGTTTAGCTGAGACTTGACATTGGCTAAGGATTTTTCAAGGTCGATCTTTTCTTTCTCGAACGCACTAACTTCACTCGCGACCTGATTCCATTGATCAACGCTAAGTTGCAATTCCTTCGTTCCGTTTGCAACTCTTTCCATTGTTTAAATCTTGTCGACGATGGCTCCGCTTCTACCGGTCGAGGTCATTAGTTTGTCTGTTTAGCTTGCTCTGCAAGGGGCGTAAGTCTGATAGACCAGCAGCCGATGCGAACAGTAATGAACCAATATGGCCCGTACCACGCACAATGGAATCGCCACCCAGCCGCAATCGTTCATGATTCAAGCCATGCAGGGTCAGAAATAGCTCTTTGGTCAAGTTGCCTGTGAATTGAAACAAAATCGATTCGTCAAACCACATTCGAGTCTTGCCCGCATCGCAGCGCATTTTGATTGGCTTTGCGACGAATTGCTTGCAATGTGGTGCCATTGGAATGCTCCAATTCGGCACCGATCCTAAGCTTGTTGTAGGGATGAATAAAATCGTCTGCTGTCCTAGCGGGGATACCGTAAAGGAAGTCGGTTATGGCTCGAAGCGACGAGCTTTTGCCCGCTTCATTCGGGCCGTAAACCAAATGCAGATTGGCCGCACTCGTCGTAAAGTTCAATGTGCGATCGCTAAACGGTCCGTAAGCAATAAGATTGAGTTTTTGAAGCTTCATTCGGCTTCCCCTTCCTGCAGCGAGCGTTTATCAACGGATGAGGGTAATCTAAGATGACCTAACAAGTAGGAGTAGGCTTCCGTCAATATCTCATCAAAGTACTCTTGGCTATCTGGATTGAGTGAATCACGTACTTCACCTGGCAATTTTTTCAGTAAATCGGAAAGATCAAAGCCTAACTCCGTAAGCAGAGTTGGGTTGTTCCTGGCTGCTTGAACCAATGATTCGAGTTCGCCTATTGCTCCATCCGTGTCCGCGATTCCTATTGGTTGCTGATTGAATTCCTGGGTATCGAATTTGATCTTCTCGATCCATATTTGCGATTGGCTTTCTTGGATCGCGAGCCCGCGTATTTCATTCAGCCAATGTTCAGAGCGCGAGGCGAAATCGCCGTGCAAACTGGTGTTGCCGACGAGCTTTACTCGCACCGCTGCGCATCTGCCCTCAGCATCATTCACAATCTGTCGGAATTGTGTACCGATGCGCTGTAAGACTTCTCGTTCTGTATCAGCATGAGAGAGGTCAACAATCGCTAGCTCCCATCGCAAGACATCCAATGGGAGAAAGGCCATGTTCGTTCGTTGATTATGGTCAACCGATACAAGGTAACACCCCTTGGCACCCGTCTCCTTGATGTGCCGGCCCTGTATATTGCCTGAAAAAGCAATGACAGGCGTCTCGTTCACAATCTCTCGCTGATGAATATGTCCGAGAGCCCAATAGTCGTACCCTTTTAAAACCAAGGCTTCGACTGAACAGGGAGCGTAGTTTTCGTGACCTTCTCGACCGGTAAGGGATGTGTGCAGCAATCCGATATTGTAGCGGCCGGCAATAGCGGTTGGGTATTTGTAAGAAAGGTCCCTGGTTACGGATACGGTTGGGTAGCTTTGACCATGGATGGCGACACCGATCTCGTCAACATACATCGTCTCTGGTGATGCTTCCGAAAAAATATGAACATTGGGTGGCATCCTCAATGACTTTGTCATCTTGTTGCCAGCATCGTGATTGCCTCGTATCAAATAAATCGGAATCGATGCATTGTGCAGGCGTGTGGCTTGTTGGACGAAGAAAAGGCCTGTCTGAAAATCTTTCCAGTCGCCATCGTACACGTCACCCGCAATCAAAACAAAATCCACCTCTTCCGCGATGGCCGTGGTCACTAGATTTTCGAAAGCCTTGCGAGCCGCTAATCGTATTTGTTCTACAGGTGCGCCGATGTACTGCTTGAGTCCGCGCAGCGGACTGTCGAGATGAATATCTGCAGCGTGAATAAACTTGAACACAGTTGCTCCCCGGTTCGTGGGCGAAAAATTACACGCCAAGATTCTAACATCGAACGATGACGAGCGAAGAGCAAAGCTGCACCAGATAAGACCGCCCCGCAACCCTGATCTAGCCAAGAGATCGGTTCCACGCAGACTCACTTAAGTTATCAGCCAATTTCTATGCGAAATCGGCTATCTGAAAATCGGCTATCGGGAAATCGGGTTACGCGGCCGAGGCGATCACGCGTTCGATAATCTCACAAGCGATATCGATATGATGCTCGGTTGTGATTCCAGGCGGCGGGAGAAAGCGAATGCGATTCGGATTGGCACCGGCCAAAAATCCCATCAATCCCAAATCGTACAACCGTTGTAGTGTCTCCGTTCCCGTTTTCGCAGACCCATCTCCTGGAGTAAAGGCAATCATCATACCTTCACCCCATGGTCCACTTATCTTGGTCGGGTATTTTCTCGCTAATGCTTCGAGCTTACCGCGAAAGTAAGCGTGCCGTTGCATGTTCCAGCCATTAGGGCCGAAACAATTCTTGGATTCCAATTGGTCCAGTACCGCTAAACCCGAGCGAATGGAGGCTGATGCTGCTGTAAAGGTCTGCGAGAGCAAAGGTCCCTTTGGTTTGAGTGTCTCGCCATAAAGAGTCGCGCAGACCTGCGTGATTTTTCCCAATGTCACGATGTCAGCGTACTTTTCAAGACCGAAATGTTGAAACGCAAATGGCTGGCTAAGTCGAGAAAATGTCTGCACTTCATCGAAGATCACCAAAACGTTGTGCTCGTGGCAAATCTGGCAAAGGCTTTCAAAGAATTCCTTGGTGCCAGGATAATAACCACCTTCGCCAGCCACTAGCTCAAGCCACAAACACGCGTACTCGCCAGGTCGTCGAGCCAAATGTTTCTTCAAAGCTGAAATCGCGCCCTTTGTCGTTCCCTCGGGGTCGGAGGGATGAAACATAGGAATGTAATCCACGTCCAGCGCTTTTGGTAAGCCTGTCCGATATGCGGGGCGGTCGGTTAATTGTGCCAAGGCAATGCTATGACCCGCAAAGCAATTGTCCAAGCAGATAACACGCGTTGCAGGTGCACGATTGTGAAATGCAATCTTGAGCGAGTTCTCGTTCGCCATAGCCCCGCTAGTGGTTAGCAAACAATGTTGTAGTTTAGCTCCCGTGGCACTGGCTAGTTTGAGTAATCGCTCGCACATTTCCAAACTTGGGCTGTTTTGCTGCAAGTTGCCTTGCATGACGGTGTCATCCAGCGACGCGTCGACGGTAGATGCCAACATGGCCGGGTGGCTATGTCCCAAACCATGTACACCGATTCCCACAATAAAGTCCAGTTTGACGCTGCCGTCGGCGAGTTCCACAAAGGGACCATTACCAAGCCCACTGGTGATGTACGGAAAATACGGAGCACCACCGCGAGCGACTGCCAACCGCGAGAGCATTTGTGCATAGGACTCTTGCAACTCAGGACGTGGTCCGCGAACCTCTGTGATACGTTGAGAGTGCTCATGTAATGCTGCCAGCAACAATTCTTTGGCCTGGGCAACTCGCGGATCTGCATGAAGTTCTTGAGAGTGTAGCATTTGAATAAAACAGGTTCGGATTGAGGTTGTGCCGTCGAATTGCTTGGATTCGCAGCACGAATCGTAATTGCTAACAAGACCGAACTTGGTCCTAAACGTTCGGTCTGCAGTCGTCAACTTCGTAAAAAACATATCAGAATCGACGGATTCGAACACGTCCAGTTTTTGGGCAACTTAATTCCGCGTCCCAATCGGCCGAAGAGGTTATTCCCAGAGAACCTCACAAAAACCGCAATCTACTCAGGTGGCCATCGGATCACTCTAGAAAAATTGGGGAAAAAGTGCGCCTGGAATGCTGTAATCTGTGCACTATCACCTCTGAACCCATCAAAATGGTGGAATCCTTTTCTTGTCACGACGCACCATTTCGCTCATGTCTCCCAACCAATAGTCATCCAATGAAGCCATCCGCCGACGCGGCCGAGTTGTGCTGGGAAAATGTCCCTGACGAGGAGTTGCTCGAACTGATCCATCGATCCCGATCGCGCGATGCGATGGCCCAAATGGTGGATCGATACGCACCAATGGTGGCTAGTGTCGTCGCCAGGCATCTCCGAAACCCAACCTCTCGCGAAGAAGCTTTTCAAGCAACGTTTTCTTGTTCTTTTTCAATCAGCCAAAAAAATTCGAAAGAAAGCGTCCCTGGGCCAGTTTCCTGTTCGGTGTCGCCATTCGAGTTAGCAAACGACTCCGAACCCAAGAAACTCAAAACACGAAACGCCTTTCTAACCAGGAAAATCAAAACGTGGATGCTCTTCCTGCGGACAATACCATCGATCCTTTTGAGTTGCTCGCCAAGAGGCTTCAGACATCGGTCCTCGACGAAGAAATCGAACTCTTGCCAGAAACGCTCCGCGCCTCCCCTGGTCGATCATTACTTTGCAGGCAAAACAACTCCTGAAATCGCAAACGCGATGAATCTGAGTGTGTCTGCCGTCGAAGGGCGAATCAAACGAGGTAAACAACGCCTAAGATCGAGATTGGCCCACCGAGGGGTCAGCATGACTGCTTGCTTAGTCGCTGTCCAATCGCAACCCAGCGGAGTCTCCGCATCAGAAATCGAAAGCTGGTCCGAGTCCGTTTTGCAATACGGCTCTGATCCAAACTTCTTTCACGCATCAACCTTTAACTCTGACCCTAACCATAATCTTCGTAAGCTTGTCCAAGGAGAATTACAAATGAAGTCGTTTACTAGCCCGCCGTGGTTGTTCTGGTCTGGATCGGTATGCCTCATAACGATTGTTGGTTTAGGCATGCTGCAAGTCTCCAACGGTGGAGCTCCCGCTGATCAGGAACAAAATCGAGGCACAGTCATAGCGTCGGAAGTAAGCGGCGTGCCGGATGAAACGCCTCTTCTGCAGATGGGAGGCATGGGAATGGGGGGCATGGGTATGGGCGTCGGGGGGCATGGGCACGGGCGCGAGTGTTACCGATATCGTCGAATGGAAAAACGAACCGGCGACTGCACCTAAGTGGTTGGCGAAACCTGCTGAAAGCGATGAGGAAGCTACTTTGCGAGAAATCTCTGCCAAGTTAAACGAACGCGTTAAGTTAACTTTATCGGAGGTTCCTCTTACTGAATTTGCTCGAAAGCTGAGCGAAATGCTAGAGCTGGATATCATTCTGGACGACCGGGCGTTGGGAAGATGCTGGAATAACGCCAGATGAGATGATCTCGATCGATCGCGTAAAGGCCGCAAGTGTTAAAAAATTCTAAAGCAGGTTTTAGATCCGCTCGAACTTACGTACGTTATAGAATACGAGGCGATCGTGGTTACTACAAAGGACGGCGGGGCTTCGGAAACAGTCGGTTACTATGACCTGAGCTACATTTTCCCAGACAATAGCACGATCCCTGATCTTTTAGAGTCGATCGAAACCAGCGTTACACCGGAGACATGGGAATCCAACTCCGGATCGAGCACCATGACAATTTTGGGCTCGATGCTCATCGTTCGGGCACCTTATGAAACACACGAAGGAATCGAAGAGTTCTTGCGTCAGGTAGCTAAGCAGTCCAAAGAGAACTTAAAGCCCTACAAAACATCTGGACCATTCAGTACTGATGGTTCTGTTGGTGGCATGGGTGGCATGGGTGGTGGAGGAATGATGTAGCGATCTCTTTGGCTCTAATCCGAAAACGAAAAAAAGCCGGGGCATCATTGACGCCCCGGCTTATTTTGTTTTGCCGCCACGCTCTTCGCGTGAGCGGCTCAGTTGGCTTGAGTCGATTGAATAAGTGATTTACGAACTAATTCTTGCAGCGATCTTTTTCAGCGCGTGCAGAGCCTCGATAGCAGCATCAACACTGCCGACCTTGTTGCAATACTCAGCTGCCAACAAAAGGTGATCGATCGAACTCGATTCGGCCGACTTTGAAGCGACGGAAACGGAAGCAGAAGCGGACTTCCCGTTCTTGGGTGGTCGACCTCGTTTCTTTGGTTCGCCAGTTGCATTTCTTAGAGCCTGGCTGACGAGTGCGACCGATACATCATAACCTTGATCGGCGAGACCTCGTACGATTGCCGTTGGACCTGCACTTGGATTTGCAGATGCATAGTCTCGAATGATCTGTGACTTGTTTACCTTACGCTTTGCCATGATATTAACTTAGAAGTGGAAACTTAGGGCAACTTAATAATAAATCAAGAAATCGCTTTAGGTAGACAAGTTGTTTAATTCGCCCCATATTTTTGTTCTCTTCCCTTTTTCTCAAACGTCGTTTGTTTGTCGGAGAACGAGCCATAATCGTGTTGCGAACATCGTTTCCCTCTCCAGATTCCGGGAAATACACCCGCGGTTTGGCTTGACACACCGACGTCTCCCCATTGTGGAAAACCACTTTGATCGTCGTGGTTCTGGTCTCAGACTCTTTGCCGCAGCTGCATTTCGGTTGAGCTTATCAGCCTCAGGTCGCTGGGATTTCGCAAAGCAAATATGTCGCTTGCGAAGGTCGTACCACGCAATAGTCGCGGATTTTGCTAGCTTCCGACCAGGGGGAATAGGCTGAATGGGCTGTTTGCAGGTCGTAAAATTTGACAAATGTAACGAATCTGACGGGCCAAAAGTGCCGATGAAGCGAGGGTGTCGTTTCTTGGACTGGAGTTTGATTTACGATGAATCCTAAGAATTGCATTTCTAAACTACTTTGCTTTGGAGTGGTCCTATTCGTATCGCTAAACACGGCGGCGACCGCAGCGGAGTGGGCAGAGAAACTTTTCAAGCAAAAACATCATGATTTCGGCACGGTCGGTCGGAATGCCAAAACCGAATACTCTTTCGAGATCGAAAACTGCTTCGAAGAGGATGTTCGCATCGCCTCGGTTCGTAGTAGTTGTGGCTGTACGAACCCGGTTGTTCCAAAGAAGATTCTGAAGTCGTGGGAAAAGGGAGAGGTCATTGCCCAATTCAACACCAAATCCTTTATTGGCGACAAATCTGCATCTATCACGGTGGTAATTGATCGCCCTTATTACGCCGAAGTCACATTGCTGGTCAAAGGTAAGATCCGATCTGACATCGTGCTTAATCCAGGTGAAGTCAATTTCGGTGATGTGGATGTAGGGGCTTCAAAGAGCTTCGAAACAACGGTGTCGTACTCTGGTCGCAAGGAATGGAACATTACTGATGTTCGAGGCGATATCGATTGTGTTGAGGTTCGGCTCGATCCTGTAGTTCGCACACAAAACACTACCAACTATAAACTCAAGTTTCGGTTAAAGGAAAACGCACCAGTCGGCGACCTGCAACAAGAAGTGACCATCGTCACGGATGATCCGAATGAACCCATGTTTAAGATTCCGATCTTCGCTCGGGTGAATCCACCTATCAGTATCACGCCAAAGCTTGTGTCGATCGGCAGTATCAAAAATGGGCAACTCGCACAAACCAAGCTGTTGCTTCGAAGCAAGAAACCAGTCAGCATCACCAACATTGAATGCGATGATGAACGAATCCAATTCGAGATCCCATCCGGTGAGAAGAATGTTCACATCATCCCAATGACCCTACGGGCCCAACTCTCCGACAAAGAGTTCGAAGAAGCCATTCAAAAGAAAGTCCGAATCCAAACTTCTCTAGGCCCCGAGTCCGATGTGGAAACGACAATCATCGGCAAGCTGGTGCACTGATTGAATTTCATGGCATAGTGTTTGCTGTTCTCTTCTGGTGTGGGCCTCGCATCGCGTTGCTCGCGGCCTTTATCACCATGTTTAAGAGGAGAACAGATATGTCGGACTTTACGGAATTGCGAGATCAACTCTCGGCTAAGCTTGAAATTCTCATGAGAAGATCGGGCGGGATCGAAACTCAAATGCGAGATCCTGGGGAGCAAGACTGGGAAGAAAACGCAATTCGCAGGGAAAACGATGAGGCGCTCGTTGCAATCGGTGACGCGACGGACGAAGAAATACTGGAAATCCGCACTGCATTGCGTCGGATTGATGACGGTACTTATGGCTCTTGTACCCAGTGTCACAAGCCGATTGCCAAAGCTCGGTTGGCTGCTTTACCGTGGGCTACATCGTGCATAAAGTGTGCGACATCAGCACACTAGGCAACACACTCAGTGACATACTGACTCCGATTTTTCCCACCGTGCCTGATGATACGACGGTGGGGTGAATCAAAATCTCTTGTCAAAGTCCTGTCAATTAACAGGCTACCGTCACTCGCTATTTCATGTTGCATAGCTTACTGTGCTCGTGCTCGTGCTCGTGCTCGTGCTCGTACTCAGTCCGAAGGACGGTACTCGTGCTCGAATTGGTTGCGATTCAACTACGAGCACGAGCACCATTTCATTGAGTAAGAGCACTAAAAATGTGGCTAAAGAGGGGAGGTTTCCTCCCAGTTCGCCTTACTCTGTTCGCTTTTGCCCATCACGTTTTACTCTGTGCGATTGACACTTGCCGAGACATAAGTTGTTCGGTTGTTTTCGTTGGTGTCGCAGCAGAATCTGAGGATGCAAAGATTTGTTGATGCCCTCTTCATAGCACATCGAGTTCGGCTCGCGTCTAGATACCCATGTCGGCAAGGCGTTCCGCGATTTGAGAGATGATGTTTGTCAAGCGGGGATGCTGAACTTCGAAATCGTTGAGTAGCCCCTCCAATCGATCGGATAACGAGGAATTCAATGCTGACGGCACGGCGTGTTGGGAATTATCGATATGAACTCGAATATCTTCTGCCAAGATCTTGAGTGCTTCTATTGTCGATGGATCCAATGACTTGCTACTCTGAAGCTCGTTGTGCAAAGCCTGTAAATGTTGTTTCAAATCTTCCATTTGGGAATACCATCGTTCGAGTATTGGTGCTCACGCTGTGAATTGCGAATCGCATTCACGCGAACCGCAACATCATTATACCGTCAATCGTCAGTCGCCGTTTATGTTTGGACCGAATGAATGAAAGCCATGATGTCGCGGTGAACGCAGTCAACACTTTGCGACGCATCGACAACTAAGCAGCGATCTCCAAGTTTTTTGGATTGCT
Organism: Ottelia alismoides; assembly: GCA_037367405.1. Classification (NCBI taxonomy): domain Eukaryota; kingdom Viridiplantae; phylum Streptophyta; class Magnoliopsida; order Alismatales; family Hydrocharitaceae; genus Ottelia; species Ottelia alismoides. Next base: position 22,707 of record JAZKJV010011404.1, read on the forward strand.
CTCGGAATCCCTGCCTAACCGATCGAAAGTAATCCAAGCCTCGTTTCTCTAAACGATCATGTCCTCGTTGAATGCGTTGAAACGCAATCTCGGGATCGAGATCGAGCACGATGGTTTTGTCCGGAAGCAACTCTTTCGTGGCGATCTTGCCAACATCCCAAATCACTCCCGGCGGCAGTTCGCCCGTGCACCCCTGATAAACCACATTCGCTAGTAGATAGCGATCGCAAACCACTGTTGCTCCGCTGGCCAACGTGGGCAGGATCTGTTCGGCGACCAATTGGGCACGGCAGGCCATGTACAGGAGCATTTCGGTGGTTCGATCCAGTGGGATCTCTTCTCGATGCAATAGAATGTCTCGGACCGCTTCGCCGAGTTTGGTTGTGCCGGGATCGCGAAAGCGAGCAATTTGGCGACCTTCTGCCTGGAGAGCTTCGCAAAGCAAAGAAATTTGCGTGGTTTTTCCGGCTCCATCGATCCCATCAATTGAAATAAACACGTAGATTCCTTAACGAACGCGGAACTGGCAAAGACCTATGGTTTCAAAATTGGTATCTTACTGCCAAAAAGAAAATACGTCGACGATTACCCCATCAACAACATGAACGATCCAATTCCACTCCCGCCCGAAGATCCAAAGAATCGAAATTTGTCCGAGTTCGCTTACGGTGAGGACGAAAAGGCTCGGCCACAACCGGCTGACGAGCCGCCGTTTTCACTCGAGAGCGAAGACCTAATCGATATGCTTCGACGAACGGTGGATCGGCTACCGTCGGATGGCACAACACGCGGCGACCTCAAAATTCTAAGTCGTACCCTCAGAGAATTGAGATACGCGTTTAAAGTCTTTCAGCCCTATCGACGCAGACGCAAAGTAACCATTTTCGGATCAGCGAGAACAACGCCTGATCATCCGAACTACATCCAAGCATGCGACTTTGCAAAACGGATGACCGATTTTGGCTGGATGGTCATCACCGGTGCTGGTGGTGGCATTATGGAGGCCGGTCACAAAGGTGCTGGTCGGGAAATGTCGATGGGACTTAACATCATGCTCCCATTTGAACAATCTGCTAATCCCTACATCGTGGGTGACCCCAAGCTGGTGACGCTCAAGTATTTCTTCACGCGAAAACTGATGTTCGTCAAGGAATGCAGCGCTGTGGTTTGTTGTCCAGGAGGCTTTGGAACTCTCGATGAAACACTCGAAGTGTTGACACTTATTCAAACGGGCAAGCAAACGATGTTTCCCCTGATCTTGCTCGATCAAGAGTCAGGTACGTTCTGGGAGAGCTTTGAAACTTTCGTCAGATCCGAGCTTATGAAAGCGAATTTGATTAGCCCCGAGGACGTCCACCTCTACCGCATTATGCACTCTACCGAAGAAGCTGCACAGCACATCATGCACTTCTATTCGAACTATCACAGCATGCGGTACGTGAATGATATCCTGGTGCTTAGAATTAATCATAAGCTGAGCGACGTGAGTCTCGCAAAACTCAATCGCGATTACGCCGACATTATCGTTTCCGGGCAAATTGTTCAGCAGCAAGCATTGCCCGAGGAATCTAGCGAACCTGAGTTAGCTCACTTGCCTCGCTTAGTCATGCATTTCAATCGACGGAATCTCGGTAAGTTGCGACTCCTCATCGATTGCGTAAACAATTGCGAAAAGCTGGCGTAACGTCTAGCTCGACCATTTTCCTACGCGTTTACCGCTCCTACCGTTTATTGGGCACTTCAGCCCGCCTTTAACCGTATGTTGGGCACTCCTGCTCGACAGCAGCCGTATGTTGGGCACTCTTGCCCGACAGCAGCCGAAAACGGGACTCTCCTGCCGACTGCATCTCCCTGCCGAGCTCGGATGATGCTGGTTTTTCCAAGATATGCCTCTTCCAAAAAATCCTTGTCTTCCCAAAAACATAAAGAGGCGTATAACGAATAGAAGGTTTCATTTCGTCAGTCACCAAAGCAAAGAAACAATGATTGAACTGGGCGTAAACATTGATCACGTCGCAACGATTCGACAAGCTCGAAGAACCTATGAACCTGATCCGGTTCTCGCTGCAGGTTTAGCAGAATTGGGTGGTGCTGACACGATCACCGTGCACCTTCGAGAGGACCGGCGGCATATCCAAGATCGCGATGTTCGGATTTTAAAGGACACGGTTCATGTTAAGCTCAACTTTGAGCTTTCCTGTGCCCCTGAAATCGTAGACATCTGCTGTCAGACGATGCCTGCCCAAGCGACCTTGGTCCCTGAGCGTCGCGAGGAGGTTACCACCGAAGGTGGCTTGAACTTGCTAACCAACTCTACCATCGTTAGATCTGCGATCGATAAACTAAACGAGCATGGTATCGAAGTCAGCTTGTTCATCGACCCTGACCGCGAGCAAATCGAAAAAGCGCATGCTCTCGGAGTCAAAGCCATTGAACTGCATACAGGTAAGTATGCTTTGACCAAAAATGCAGAGCAACGACACGAGCTGGATCGTCTCACCAACGCCGGATTGTTAGCGACCGATTTAGGTTTGCGATTGCATGCTGGGCACGGATTGACTTACCAAAACGTTATACCGATAGCTCAGATACCCCATATGCATGAACTGAACATCGGGCACAGCATCGTAAGTCGAGCCGTATTCGTCGGGTTTCAAGCAGCCGTTAAAGAAATGAAAGATCTCATTCGGTCCGTCACCTGAGCAAAATGGCTAATCGAACATTGGCCTATTTGTACATCTTTGACATTGCATCGACGATACGCTTCATTTCTTTCCGAGCCGCTGCGGGTGCGAGCAATTGCGCATCGTCACCAAACCTCAGAACATGAGGTATTATTTCCATCGGTTGATAAGCGGGCACTTGTAGTATGCACGTGCCATCATCCTGAAACTCTAGTTTTTGATGGGCATGCCATGGATCTTCCTGAATCCAACGTGCTCCATTCTTGGATAGCCAGATTTTATAGGTCGCTGGTTCGTCGCCACTGAAGATGCCAACACTCTGCCCCAAGTGCTTTTCCAGATCGATTTGTTCGTCAAAGTCGTACCAGCGGTCTAACGCCGTTGCCTTGGCAAATCGATCTAGTTTCCAGTGCCTGAGGCGATCCTCGGGATCTTTCTCGATGTCTTTGCCCTCTTCCATTGCCACGACATAAATGCTCCCTTGATAGAGCGCTAATCCATAAGGTTCCAGATAGCGAGTGGAAAGTGGCTTGTTGGTCGATTCGTATTCGGCTTCGAGGATACGATGCTGGTCAATGGCTCGGTTTACCGATTTGAGAATCCCCTCTTGCCGTTCGTAGGATTTCGCGGGCACCCCCAGAACTCGTAGCGTACGACGATATTTCTGGTAGTGGTCCCACACGCCTGCCGGCATTTGCTCGCGCAGTTTGCTCCAAAACGCCTCAATGCCTTGCCAGAATGTTGTTCCCACGAGTGGCAATAACAGATCTCTTCCCATCGATAATGCGATGAGTTCGCTGGAGGTTATCGTCACTTTATGAAGCCCCTTGTCGACACGACTGAGCTTCCAAACTCGGCCCGTATCCAAGTCCTCTGTGATGATGTTCATGCCAGCCGCTTGCAGAGCTTCTAAGTCACGTCGAATACTGCGAACGTGTAGACCGGTTAGTCCAAGCTCCTCGACAATGGTGTTGCGTAAATCCTCAAGCGTCGCACCATACCGTCGTCGCTCCAATACTTGCAGAATCTTGTGTTGGCGTATTAACTGTTCATTACGTGCCAAACGACACCCCTTTTTCGACTCGAGAAATGCTACCGACTGAAATTCTCTTCAGTTGGCGGAATCCAACAAGCCAAAAAATGCAACTTCTGAATTGTGTGCGATTGCTAGCGATTTGGCCTGCGGGCACGTTAAGCCAATATTTCTCGAACAACTCGAGCTGGCTCAACACCCGTTAGCTTCCAGTCGAGCCCCTGGCTTTTAAAGGTGAATCGCTCATGATCAATCCCCATGAGATGGAGAATCGTGGCATGAATATCATGAACGGAGACTCGGTTTTCGACTGCATGATACCCGAGCTCATCCGTTGCACCAAAGCTCATGCCAGGCTTAAATCCACCTCCGGCGAACCACATCGTAAAGCCTGCCAAGTGGTGATCTCGACCATTCCCCTGCGCCATTGGTGTCCGTCCAAACTCAGAGCCAAACACTACGATCGTATCCTTGAGCATGTCTCGCTGCTTGAGGTCGGTCAGAAGGGCCGCGACCCCTTGGTCAACTTCTTTGGCCGAGCCGGCCGAGTGTGACTTTACCTCGCCATGGTGATCCCAATCGCGATGATACAACTGAATAAACCGAACACCTCGTTCTGCTAATCGACGAGCGAACAAACAATTCGATCCAAACGAACCGTCACCGGGCTTCGCTCCATATAGGTCCAACGTTTGCTGCGTCTCTCCCTTTAAATCCATCAGTTCGGGAACGCTCGTTTGCATGCGGAATGCAAGTTCATATTGGTTGATACGAGTCGTTATCTCTGGATCTTGGAGCCGTTGATTAGCGAGCCGATTCAGAATTTGAGTGGTGTCGACAACTCCTCTTTGCATGTGATCCGAAACACCTTGCGGTTGCCCAACATACGAAACGGGATCGCCTTTGCTCCGGAATTCTACGCCTTGGAATTGTCCCGGAATGAATCCCGAATGCCACTGTCGAGCAGCGATAGGCTGTTTCTGACCGTAATTACCGGTCGAAACCATGACAACAAAACCGGGTAGATTTTCCGCTTCGCTGCCCAATCCATACCACAACCATGATCCCATGGCGGGGCGGCCTGAGATCATCGAGCCAGTGTTCATGAAAGTATGTGCTGGATCATGATTAATCGCATCGGTATGCAGTGATCGCACCACACAGAGATCATCAGCACATTTTTCCCCCAGATGAGGCCAGATTTCCGAAATCATCTGCCCTGATTGTCCCCACTTTTTGAATGGGTGTTGCGGACCAAAACAATTGAGTTGTGCTCCCTGCAGTTGCGCGATTTGCTGCCCTTTCGTTATTGATTCCGGCATCGGCTTTCCATGCATCTCTGCGAGCTTCTCTTTGTAATCAAATGTATCGAGATGCGTCATTCCGCCGGCCATGTAGAGCCATATGACTCGCTTAGCCTTAGGTGGCACATGGAACGGTTGGATAACTCCGGTCCATCGATTCGTTGGATCTTTGGAATCATTCGCCGAGGCACGGTTATCCTGGTCTAGTAACGACGCGGCTGCCATCGCACCGAGACTCAACCCTGATCGTGTTACGAATGTTCGTCGACCGATATGATTTGGCAAAGGAAACATTAGTACCTCGTTATCGTTTCATGGAGGTTGAGAATAGTGCGAGCAACATTGGTCCATGCGGCGAGTTCAATATAATCGCGTCCTTCAGGTGCCGGATACTGACCAATCTTGAGTAACGTTTTGGCGGCGTCAGGATTCGATTTGTATTCCTGTCTAGCTTGTTCAAGCAGCGTAAGCAACGCGGCCGCTTCTTCGTCGTTGATATCTCGTGCCAAGGCCCTGGCCATAGCGAACTCAACTTTGCTTCGATCCGAATCTCCACCACGTTCTAGAATCGCGACCGCATAAACCCTAGCTGCTTCCACGTAAGCCGGATCATTCAAAAGCACTAACGATTGCAAAGGCGTGTTCGAACGTGGTCGATCTGCCGTGCATTCCTCGCGAGATGGAGCGTCAAACGCGAGCAAGCTAGGATGCAGATATTGCCGCTGCCAGTGAGTATATAATCCTCGACGGTAAAGTTGATCGGCTTTGCCATTCTCCCATTCCCGTGGCGGGAAATTGAGATAGCTCCAGTAACCTGGGGGCTGATACGGTTTCACACTCTTGCCTCCAATGCGAGTCACCAATAGGCCACTCACCGCTAATGCGTTGTCTCGAATTAGTTCTGCATCCAGACGGAATCGCCCTTGTCTAGCTAGCCATCTATTATCAGGATCCTTTTGCATCCCGTCTTCATTCGATAGTGACGACCGCTGATAAGCTTGTGACAAGAGTATCTCACGGATCAACTCCTTTATGTTCCAACCAGATTCGACAAATCGTTTGGCAAGAAAATCGAGCAATTCGGGATGGAGAGGCGGTTCGCCTTGGGCACCGAAATCATCTAATCGTCGGGATAGCCCTTGGCCAAAATACAATTTCCATATGCGATTGACGATGACCCGTGCGGTTAGAGGATTGTCGGGGGACACAATCCAGTTTGCTAGATCCAATCGAGTGAGTTGATCTCCCTCGGAAACTTTCTTAAAGGATGGAACCGAGATTGCGGACGGAAAGCCTGGCTTTACTTCCTCGCCCGTTTCGTCCATCCAGTTGCCGCGAGCCAACACGCGAACGGTTCGTGGATTAACCCGTTTCGTGACTAGCGTTATGGGAATGGATTTTTCGAGCAGCTCTTTTTCCTTGCGAAGCTTCGCTAACTGGTCTCGTTCCTTGGCGAGTAACGGAGTCTGCCCCAGAAAGTGCTTTCGGATCAATTCACGTTCCTCATTTGAACGCTGATCAATCGGTTTGGACAATGCTGACGCGATTTCTGACGGGGTCATCAGATCGGCAATGTTCTCCACAGAACGATTCGTACCAGACAATCGAAATCGTCCCAACGTATGCTTGGGATTATCGAGATTCTGCATAAGCTCGATTTGCAACATGGGTGTATCGTTCGCTGACTCACTCGAGGTGGAGTCGCCCGGTTTTGCGCCCAATGTGCTCGCATCAACAACATTTTGGCATTGAAAGATAGCTTGATTGGGTTTTCCCGCTTGTTCCATGATGGCCCATCCCCATGTTGGGCCTTTGGCATCATTATCAATCGCAGCTGCAACCGCCCATTTACCGTAGGGATTGCCACCCGCTGCTCCGGTTTGTTCGTATGTTGCGATTGCATTTTGGAATCCTATCGGTTGAGATTCCAAGCCTTCGCGCACTACATTCGCTTTGATCTCGCTGAGAACAAAGTTACCGTTTCCAGCCCGCCCTGGCCCGTTGTTTGGGAGGGAATTGTCGGGCAACACTTCGACTCGAATTGCTGAGAGCCCGCCGTCAGGAATTGCGACTAGAGCGGTGTAAGTGTCCGTGTCTGGATTAGTGCCACTCGCTAGAATCGATCCGTCATCAAGAGTCTTTAAATCAACGCCATTCTTGGATCGTATGGATTGAATCGCCAGTGGAAACCACTTCGTCTGCGAACTCTCCCATTCCCTTTGGGCTTGATCGAGTGTTTCCGTCGAAGTGATTAACGTTTTCTGTAATGCCTCGATAGCCCCCTGCAACCGAGCTAGTTCTGTTGTTTGCTCCTCGCTGGGAACCGGTACGTGAGGGCCCCAGATTCCGGTCTCATGCCCACCAGGATACAACCCCACCTCATCTATATCAGCAAAGAACGCTTCCATTTGATAGAACTCTTTGGCCGATATGGGATCGAATTTATGATCGTGGCACTCGCAGCAACCCATGGTCAATCCCATCCAAGTTCCCGATACGTTGCGTACTCGCTCGGCTATGTACTTCGCCAAGTACTCTTTTGGTTGAACGCCTCCCTCGGCACTCATCATGCCTAGTCGATTGTATCCCGAGGCAATTTGTTCGTTCAAACCCGGTTCCTTGAAGAGATCCCCTGCAAGTTGCTCTTTGGTGAATTGATCAAATGGTTTGTTTTCGTTGAATGCTCGGATCACGTAATCGCGATACGGTGACATACTCATGTCTTGATCGCCATGGTATCCCACCGTGTCTGCGTAACGAACTAAATCGAGCCACCAGATCGCCATCCTTTCACCGAAGTGAGGCGAGTTTAAAAGCTTGTCGACAACGAGTTCGTAATTGGCCTCGCTCGGATCATCGATGTATCGATCTGCATCACCATCTCGCGGTGGTAAACCAATCGTATCGAAATGAATGCGTCTCATCAGTGTAAACGGGTCTGCTTGTGGTGCAGGAACCAAGCTTCGTGCGTTAAGCTTCATTGCGATAAGAGAATCGATCGAACTCTCCGTGTGCTTCGTTGTATCGGAACTAAGCGGTCCGAAATTTCGAAGTGGCAGAAACGCCCAGTGCGACTCGTACTTGGCACCCTGTTCGATCCAGCGTCGAATTAAGGCGATCTGTTCCGTAGTCAATGATTTGTGGCTTGAGGCGGGTGGCATCCGCTCAGATTCTTCAGTGGTCAACAATCGACGATATAGTTCGCTTTCGTCAGGTTTGCCCGCTTTGACAACTCCCGGCAAACCGGCCTCGCCTAGTAATCCTAATTCGGTATCCAGCCGTAAGTCTGCTTCTCGTTTGTTGTTGTCGGGGCCGTGGCAGAAGATGCAGTTGTCGGACAGAATCGGTCGGATATCTCTGTTAAATTCGATTGTGTTTAAGGACTCGTCAGTCGCGTCGAGAGGATTGCCAGCTGCGGCGACTGGTAGACCATTCGCACTTGCGGAGAATAAGCAAACGACACACCATGCTATCGTCACTTTAAAGAGGCAATGCATGGAGAGTGTCCCAAGCACCGAGCTATTTCGTCTTTTGAAGAGGGACGCAACGCGAGGCAGTCGTTTTATTCTTTGCGTCAGAACGATCATCCGCATAGGAGTGGATTCCGTTGTGGTTTTCGAGGAAGGGAGGAACGATTTCGTTTCTTGAAATCTTACTGGCAGGGTCGACCAACAGGCGTAGGATTTGGACCGATAACGTGTATTGTAATTGATTTTGCCAGACGGATTACATGGCAATCACGCAGTTCTTGCCATTCAGGCGTCAATTCTTCAATTTTTGTTGATCATCCGGCTGGTAACCGCTAGCATACGTCGTGAGTGTTCTATCTTTTTGTTTGTACTCCGAAAACTAGTCTATGATGTTCAGAATATGCCGATTTGTCTCAAACGCCCATGGGTTCGCAAGTTGCCGAGGCAACTACCTATTGTGGTCGGCGACGTTAACAGTATTGCTTGCTCCGTGTTTCGCAGTTTTTCAACCAGTATGTTCAGGACAAGACGCCAAGCCTGAAACAAACGAGCCAACGGACTCGATCGATGAGCATCTGAAAACGATGCTTCGCATCATCGACGAAGGTAAGAATCGCAATCAGACCATGACTCACTTGCGATACTTGTGTGGTACGATCGGACCGCGTCTCACTGGTTCGAGCCGGTTAGAAGAAGCGAACCATTGGACAGCCGAACAATTCAAATCGTTTGGCCTACAAAACGTCGAGCTTAAGAAGTGGGGTGAGATTCCCATTCGCTTTAATCGAGGCCCTTGCTCGGGTAAGGTGATCGAGCCTTTTACTCGCGATCTTGAATTCACATCGCGGGCATGGTCTGCTGGAACGGACGGGCCTCGACGTGGTCCTGTGATTCGCGAACCTCAATCCCCTGAGGAGCTGCAAGAGGTTGCGGACAAGCTCGCTGGTGCGTGGATTCTGAGACCTGCCGGTGCGAAACCATCTATTGTCGTAGAGCGACTTGAGAGCGCTGGTATCGCTGGTTTTATTACAGCGGCACGCGGCGAGACCGTTACTACTGGAGGAGTTCCTGGAATCACCAAGCTCAAAATGGATGAGTTGCCTAGAACAGTTACCGTCACCGTGAGACGATCGGATTACGATGCAATGAATAGCCGCTTGGCTGATAAGGAAAATGTGGTGGTCGAATTCGACCTCAAACATGAGTTTATCGAAGGTCCATTTCCGGTTTACAACACGATAGCAGAAATTCCCGGGACAGAGAAACCTGACGAATACGTGATCATTTCAGCTCACTTGGATAGCTGGGATGGACCTGGCTCACAAGGAACTGTGGACAATGGCACCGGTTCCTCAGTCACGATCGAAGCCGCAAGAATTTTGATGGCTGCTGAGGCTAAACCAAAGCGTTCTATTCGATTCATTCTTTGGTCAGGTGAAGAACAAGGGCTCCTCGGCTCCAAGGCTTATGTGGATCAACTCAGCGAAGAAGAAAGAGCCAAGATTTCGGCAGTCTTCGTAGACGATAGTGGTACCAATCAACAAGCGTCGATTACTTGTGTTGCAAACATGGCCGATATGCTCAAAAAAGCGATCGAACCCATGAACTATGCGTTTCCCGATTCCCCTATTCGCTTGATCGTTCAATCACGCATGCCTCGCGGTGGTGCCAGCGATCATAGCCCGTTTAATGCAGTCGGTATTCCAGGTTTCTTCTGGGGCAAGACGGGAGTTGCTAAGTATAGCTACGCGTGGCACACACAAAACGATAAGATCGATCAAGCGATACCGGAATATCTTACTAAGAACTCAACCGTGTCTGCGATCGTTGCCTATAGCTTGGCCGATGCTGATACATTGCTGCCTCGTGCGCCGGCAATCCAAGAAGAAGATGAGGCGGGCGAACGTCCAAGACGTCGAAGAGGTGAACGACAAGGCGAGTCTGGGGAATCAACCACTCAAACGACCGTGCCTGAATCAAAACCACTTACAGCAGAAACCGCCGCGGCTACGACTGAGTCGAATGCACCTCCCAAAGTCGAACCACCCAAGTCCGAAGATAAATGACGCGCAGGTGGTAAGCTAAAGGACTGAGATAGGCGTTTGCTGAAAACGGTAATCTGAAAATGCAAAGTAAATGACATACCATCTAACCCTCGATCAAATTCGCATGGTTGATCGAGTTGCAATGGAGCAATTCGGAATTTCAGGATTAGTCCTCATGGAGAATGCGGGGCGTGGAGCAGCAGACTTCATTGCCGAGCGATCAAAACCCGATTCCAAATGTGTCATACTTTGCGGGACAGGCAACAACGGTGGTGATGGTCTTGTGATTGCTCGTCATCTGCATTCACGCGGGTTGCCTGTGACCGTTATGATCTCAGGAAACCAGAACAAACTTTCGCACGATTGTCGAGTCAATTCGTTGATTCTGCAAAAGACCGCGATTCCGATTTATTGGTGTGATGAAAGTCTCAAGTCTGAGTCTGGGCAGAGTGTTCTGAATGAAGAGTTAGAAAACTTGATCGCAGATGCCGACGTTGTTATCGACGCACTACTAGGGACCGGCGCAAAAGGTGCACCTCGTGGTTCGGCCGCGTTGCTTATCGAAGCAGCGAACGCGAGTCACGCCTTGAAAATCGCTATCGATATCCCATCAGGATTGAACGTGGAAACGGGCGGGGTTGGCACGCCGGTGTTTATCGCCAATTTCACTATCACCTTTGTCGCTGAGAAGCCATGCTTTCAAGAATTGCAATCGAAAACGGCAACGGGCGAAGTTGTTGTTTTGCCCATTGGCATTCCTCCAGAGGTCATCGAAGTTGTTGTAGGTAATCCGGTTTGAGGTTTCTGAGAAACGGAAATCGTGACCGATCGTGTCGAAGCGGAATCGCACTTGGGTTGCAAATGCAAATAGAGCGTGTCTTTGTGATGTAGGGTCCGAAAATCGATATGTTGAATTATGCTCACCTATCGATCGGGATCGGTATTGGATACAAATTGTGCCGATGATTGTGATAGACTTAGTGAGTACTGATCGACTTGCTCGGCGGCCCACTGGTAGATTCGCAGTTCAGCAATTAAAAACCTCCCATCATTTATAGGAACGCATCAATGAACAAAACACATCACACAAATGGTCACATCACGGATCGTCGCCAATGGCTTTTGCAAGCGACCGCAGTAGCAGCGGCGTACACTTCATTGAATTCGCTTTCCGCTGCATCAACTCTTGCGAACAAGAAGTTGTTGTTCTTTTGCCGCAGCGCGGGATTTGAGCATTCGGTCGTTAAGAGAAGCGGCGGTGCATTGTCGTTTGCGGAGCGCATCATGATTGACTTGGGAAAGAAGTATGGTTTTGAAGTGACGACGAGCAAGGATGGACGCATCTTTGACAAAGACTATGAGCAGTTTGATGGATATCTTTTTTATACAACAGAGGATTTGACCAAGGAGGGTGGGGATAAAGAGCCACCGATGACAGCTCAGGGAAAAGAGAATTTGTTGAATTCGATCAAAGAGGGTAAAGGTTTTGCGGGCAGTCATTGTGCATCAGACACATTCCACAGCCCCGGCAATCGAGTTAAAGCGTCGGAGACATTGGATCCGTATATTGAGATGATAGGTGGTGAGTTTATACGGCATGGTCGTCAGCAGAACGCCACCATGAAAGTGACCGACACTAAATTTCCAGGGATTGAAAAAGCGGGCGAGAAGTTTGAGTTGCATGAGGAGTGGTATTCCTTGAAGAATTTTGCACCAGACATGCACGTCATTTTGGTGCAAGAGACTAACGGCATGAAGGATGCTGATTACGATCGTCCACCATATCCAGCAACGTGGGCCAGGAAGCATGGCAAGGGGAATGTTTTTTTATACTTCGATGGGGCACCGAGAGGATGTGTGGACCAATCCGATATTCGAGTCGATTCTCATTGGTGGTCTTAAATGGATTCTTGGAGAGGTAGAGGCCGAGGTTCCGTCGAATTTAGAAAAGTTTGCTCCCGAAGCCTCGGTCCTTCCCAAGTTATAGTGCTGGTAAACCCTGGCGGCCCCCCTTGGGGACACACCACTTTCTTATCTACCCATCCAGCCCCATCGCGGAATCAACCAACCCGCATGGGGACACACCACTTTCATCCCGCCCTATCGAACCCGCATGGGGACACACCACTTGCTTCCGGCCCGGGCCATCGGGCCCGCTAGGAGTCAAGCAACCCGGGGATTCCATTGGGGGCCCCATAACCGCTTGGGGACTCACCATTTTTGTTTCCACCACGTCAGGGAATGCTCCCATGGGGGGCAAACCGCTTTAATCCGGCGTTGTGTAGGCAAACCTCGCAACTCACGGGAACAACCCCAATGAAGCACTGGGAATAGCTTTATGGGGAAGCAAATCTTGTGCAGGGGTTGGCAACATTGCTTTTGTTCTTGACCAAGCTGCTTTAAGTAAGGGGGGGCTAGAACTTGATCGATGGGATTAGATTTTGGACGTGTCAGAACCGCTCATTGTTCGAAGCAACGAGGGCCTGGAATTCGACTTTGACTGGGTCTGAATGTGGCGATCGAACCAGTTGGGTAGGTTAAAAACAAGCAATATAAGGATTTTGAATCCCCCATTACGCGTTGCTGTGGCATTTTATCCACTTTCTTAATGAATCTGTGGTCCTCAATGACGATAAATTCAACCAAGCTTGGGACCGGTGTATTCGGTCAGGTCTCCTTCTAGGTTTTATTGTGCGCTCAAATGATTCACCTTCTTTCTCCATGGACGAATAAGCTCACAGAACGAATTAACGAACTGGAAGCTCTGCTGAATGATTCTTCAGAGGATTTTTCAAAGAGCAACCAAAAGGTTGAAGCCATTTCTCGTTCGATGGCAGTGGTTGAATTTGATGTCGAAGGCCACATTCTCAACGCAAACAAGAACTTTCTAGACACTGTTGGCTACGAGCTGAGTGAAATTGTTGGAAAGCATCATCGTATGTTTGTCACACCGGAGCACAAATCGAGTGTTGAGTATCTTAATTTGTGGGCTCGACTCCGAGAGGGCGAGTTTTTGTCTGGCGAGTTTTTAAGATTGAACAAAGCGGGTGAGGAAATTTGCCTGCGAGCTACTTACAACCCGATTTTCGATTCTAATCGTCAAGTCGTTGGGGTGATTAAATATGCTCTAAACACGACAGAAGACAAAAGAAGAAACATTGAACTCAAGGGCAAAGACGAGCTCGTTGAACGTGTGTTTGCCGTAATCCGATTTAATGCGGATGGCACGATTGTTCATGCTAACAAAAACTTTCTTGCGGCTGTAGGCTACCGACTTGAAGAGATTGTCGGGAAGCATCATTCGATTTTCGTCGACCCTGAGTATCGCAAGTCGTCTGAGTACCGCGAATTTTGGGATGGGCTCCGGTCGGGCTCATTGCAATCGGGCGAGTTTCGTCGCATCCGACGCGACGGACGCGACATTTTTATTCAGGCTTCCTACAATCCCGTTTTCGGCCTAAATGGCGAGGTGGATTCCATTGTAAAGTTCGCAACTGACATTACAGCATCTGTTGAAACCAGAAAAAGGACTGCCTCAGTTGCGCATTCGGTCGCATCAAGTGTGTCTCAAATGACGCAAACGATACAAGAGATTTCGGGAAACGTAAGTTCGACAGCGGAACTCGCTCAAACTGCGGAGAGTTTGGCCGCCAATGCTAAGTTTGCTGTTCAGCAGTTAAACGAGCAAAGTCGTTTGATTGGTAAAGTGGTGGAAACAATTCGAGAGCTTGCAGAGCAAACAAACTTGCTAGCACTTAACGCGACCATTGAATCGGCCAGGGCTGGCGACGCGGGGCTAGGTTTCGCTGTCGTTGCGAGCGAAGTAAAAGAGCTCGCGAAGCAAACATCCAAGGCGACCTTAAGCATTGAGCAAACGGTACATGCGATCCAAGATAGCATTAAAACAGTCGTTTCGTCGGCTGATCAAATATCAACAAGTGTTGCGAGTGTAAATTACAACATGTCAGTCATTTCCGCCGCTGTAGAAGAGCAATCGGTGACCATGAAGGACTTGGCGGATACTGCCAGTGAGCTACAGCTCTAGTAAGTAACTTTCCACCGAATAGCCGCGGGGACACACCACCACAAACCTCCGTCGTTTAACGATCAATCTTGGGGACAAACGCTTAAAACTTGGAGACCTAGCACTTCTTAACCCTTATTTTTCTGTAAACTGGTGTACCGCAATGCGTTCTTCTACAACTGGTGTGTCCCCCTGCACTCCCTGCACCTCCCCCTGCGGCCTCGTCCCGAGCACGAACAACTGATGTGTCCCCGTGCACGCCCGTGCACGAAAGTCTGTGTTCAAAATAAATTGTGTGTCCCCATGGGGTTGTGAGACGCAAGTCGAAGCAATTTCTTACGATAACATGACCCTAACGTCTGATCAGTTCATCGTCGATCAGTTCGCTGAGGCAACGAAAAGAATGAGCAGTTGATTCTCCATAGGGGACACCCCATCGATCAATGTGACGACCATGCCGCGTGTCGAAGATCACTAGAGCTCAATGCGAGAAAAGATTGGTTCTGCCCCTGGGGCGCTTATGGATAGTTCACGCATGCTTGGTAACGCACCGCCTCATGCGAAAGCGGCGGTGCGTTTTGAGGCTCCGAGCGTTGGCAATCGATTCGGGTTTACCTGCAACTTGGCTAAACATCCTCCCAAAATCCGTTGTTAATCGCTGCCATTCATCGAGCTCGATTCCCAAACGGCTCATTAGGGGGGCGAGCGAGGTTGGAGAAAATCCTTTCTTGTCCGTTCGTTGTAGTCTGGCCGTTAAATCTAACAGCTGCAGATAGTCTAAAGAACTTATAGGAAGAAATCCTTTGTTGCTACATCGTTTTCCTGACGAACAGAACTCATCAGGTCTGGTTCCCTGTGGTTCGTTGATCTGCACGGGAGCAAGAAAATTGTCTGCGTCATTGGTTGTGATATCTGATGCCGTCGCTGCATCAAAGCGTAACTTGCCAGAGGTGTGGAGGCTATCCTCGATCGACTCTGCGGCAGCCGCTCGGATTGGGTTCAGGTCTACGTAAACGGAACATCCCAAGATGGCTTCGTCATCGAGAAGCCTTACCGACTTAAAACGTCCTTGAAAGAACTTACCGACCTCATGATCTTCGCGATTGGCACGTGTGCCAATTTTTTGGCAGAGAATTCGCATCCACCAAGAGATGTCACTTAGTCGAGTACGTAGTTTTGCAACCTCGGAAGGGTTGTTGCGTATCTTGTCTAATTCAGCATCGTTTGGTTCCAATGCATTGCCCTTTTCATCTTTTCTTTTCGGGCAAATCATCAACCAGCGGCGCGCGACCTCAGAATCGTCCCAGGATTGCACTACGTCCGGTCGTGACCGCAATATTTGGTGGATATGATTTTCCATCAAGGAGAACGCGAGAACATCTATACCAAAATGAGCTGCTTGTATCTTGATTTGCTGTTCGATCCACAGCTTTCGATGATCGAAATTTTTACCGGTGATGGGATCTTCGCCGAACAGGAAGCATCTGCGACATACTCTCGCGATAACGTGTAGAACTGCGACTTCGCGTGGATCAAAAACCTCTGCACGGGTCATTCGTGACATGACAATCTCCTGGGCTTTGAGACTCTGGTAGTTTGCTCACGAATATTCAAACCATGCTTTGCGAAAATTGTAACCCCCTCAAGTGGAGTGAAATGGAAAAAAGTGCTTTGATTTTTTGTGCGTCATCGTTGACGAAACGACTCCGTCGATGGCAGTTGACTGACTGGCTGCCGCCGGTGTGGGTATAGCAAAGACAAATTGTGCGTGCGTTGTCCAAGCAATTTTCATCGTCTTGATTACATCAACGCGGCGTTTGGTTGTACCGATTATCGAGGTGAAAAGAAACTCTGTGATCGCTAATCCAAGTCGTGTATACTGGATGATCATTCCAAATGGCCAGCGTGTAACTCAATCGCGTTTAAAAGCAGGATTAGGATCTGACTATGTTCTTTGTTCACACATTTTCTCGTTGTCTACTTGTCGGTCTTATTATGCTTATATTCGGTGCAACTATTGGTTCGCCGTTTGCGTTATCTCAGACCGCTTACCTTGAGAATCCGGGCACCGATGGGAATGGTAACTACGAAGTAGGCCCCGAGTTTAAAAAAGACAAAGATTTGATGGATCAAGGGAATCCGAAAGGGAAACTTTTCGAATTTAAGATGGCGTTGGCAGAAAGTAAGATTTTCAAAGGGGATGACTCGACCCTTGATCCGCGCAAGGACGTACGCAAAGAACGAAGGATATTCGTTTACGTTCCAGCTGCCTACAAGGATGGTACGAAGGCTCCCATTCTCGTGATGCATGATGGCCCGAGCCAACTGAATCTAGTGCGAAATGCATTGGACAACTTGACGGTTTCCAAGGACCCTGATCGCAAATTGCCTCCGTTCGTTGCAATCTCGGTGGAAAACGGTGGCAATGATGGCAAAGGGAGCCAGAGAGGTCTTGAGTACGACACTATGTCGGATCGCGAAGCGAGATTTATCAATGACGAGGTTTTGCCAGCCGTTCTCAATAATACGGATATCCGTTCGGTCTATCCGAATCTTGCGTTTACGGATAACCCATGGGGTCGCGGTGTGATGGGGTGCAGTTCAGGTGGTGCAGCCGCTCTGACAATGGGTTGGTTTAGACCTGATCTGTTTCGACGCATAATTACTTATTCTGGTACATTCGTCGACCAACAGGATGACGATGCTGCTGAAGAAAAAGACTATCCCCTTGGTGCATGGGAATATCACTCAAGTATGAAGCTTATTGAATCTTCCGAGAAGAAGCCTCTTCGGATTTTTACACACGTTTCCGAATTCGATCTAAGGGCCAATGATCCTGAAGAAACCTACCACAATTGGGTCATGGCCAACCGCCGAACGGCTGATGCTCTCAAGGCGAAGGGGTACGATTACCGATTCGTATTCAGTTATGACTCAAAGCATTGCGATGGCAATGTTTATGATCATACGCTGGCCGACACGCTAATCTGGATGTGGCGGGGATATGCTGAGTAGATTGCCAAAAGCGGATTGCAAGTTTGCCAACCATTTAGCACGTAATGGGTAAGTGTGAATTGAATGGGCCGCTAGGAAAGGCGGCCAATTTTGCGTCTGGCAGAATTGGCGGACTTGCGGCTCCGCTAGCGGGTAACGATCCCGGGGACACATCACTTAAGGCTACAGACAAGGGGACACACCATCTAATAAAAAGTGGGTGCCCGGGAATAGCCAAGATGTGCTAGCCAGTCTACAGAGAGCACCGTGATCATGAGCACGGGCATGCAACGAATATGTCTGCAAATGCAGGTGTGTCCCCAAGCGGCACAAACGGGCGACAACAGAAGGTGTGTCCCCCGGGCGGATCGACCTGGGGAGGCATCCGTACAGTTGGTGTGTCCGCAAGCGGTTTCCCCAAGCGGTTGGCGCTGGAGTTCCCTCCACAAAAGCGCGTGTGTCCCCTGGCGATTTCCTCTGACGATTTGGGAAGGCCAAAGTAGATGGGGATCACTTCATGTCTATATTCAATGCGCTTAACGGGACAATTCCCATTTCGCGAGCCGCTGATATCGAAATCAGCTGCACATCAGGATCTTCTTGCGATTGAAAAGCTTCTTCATTGTTAGTGAAGTGCTCCAAACCTGCCTCGAGTGCGGCTGCAAAAGTCGCGTACGACGA